>PYHX02000467.1:119288230-119308411 GCA_004302925.2 Cochliomyia hominivorax | reverse complement strand
TTTTCATACTACATACATTCTAATTAAAATAATTGAAATTAAAGAATTATTTTACATAAATTGATGTAAATGCAAATAGAAGATCAGCTGATCAACAAACATGTAAGTAACTATTCATCAGAAATACAAGCCGATCAGCTCACCACTGTCCTATTGGCATTGCACTATTTTTATCTATTATCTAAAATTAACTTTTACCCGTTGCGCTTTGCTGCACAAAAATTATCTTCAGTTCTAGATCTCGAAAGAAATTTCACAAATCACGACCTGTTTTAAAAAAGTAATTTTGACCAATTTTTCGCTGTGTTAGATCTTTAGATATTCGTTAGTTAATAGTTGCTCTGTTTGGTGGCTACTTCTTCCGGATAGGATCAGTCTTACATTTTGTCCAATAAAACAATTCCTCGAGAAAGTCATTGGAACCAAATTTTGAGTTCTTAAAATATTCTATAATCAATATTTGCTTTGTGTGGGGAGCACTTCTTTTTCTGGTCCTATCGGAATTTTTCATGAAATATTTTATACTCAATATTTTATGTATAAATTTATTACAACAATTTAGGTAATTATTTCCTCAATTCAACTAAAATTTCGAAAATTTAACTAAAAATAGTATTTAAATTGAATAATATTCATCAATATAAAGAATTTATTATTGTCAATTTGAATAAAGTATTATTCAAATTGAATAATATTTATTCAAAAAAATGCAGTTATTTTTATTAAGGAACTCAACTAGTCATTTTGAAATTTTTTCGTCAATTTGAAGAATTTACTTTTCGTTAACCAAAATTTTCGTTATGTTGAATAAAAGTTTCGTTAGCTGATATATAACCTACATTTCTTCCTTTTCGTGGTATTTACTTACTACTTTTTTGTTTCAGTGTAGCTAAAAATAAAATTCTTACTATAAAGTTTAAATTAGAATTAGAACTAAAGATTAAAATTTATCTCAAAATTATAATTAAAATTTTAAGAAAGTTTTAATTAAAAGTTAAATCTAATATATAAACATGAATCTGCCTATGTTTGGGACTTATAGACAGCTAAACCACTGGACCCGAAAGTAAATAGGCTATAAAAAAATTCGAGAACCAGGAGGAGAGGTACCCCCAACTAAAGAAAATATTGATCATCCAATATATCTAAATAAATATAACAGACAGAATTTTCAAATTTAGTTTTTATCACTTCTTCAAGAAACCATTTTACTGGACCACTTGTAAGACGTATAGGACCAGAGGGAGAGGTAACCCACAAACAAAGACAAAATTAATCATCGAATAGCTAAAGAAGCAATTCATCGAAAATTTTCAAATTTGGTCCCAGTAACTTTTTCAAGGAATTGTTTTCTAGGCAAAATGAAGAGCGGATAGGATTATGGGGAGAGGTGTCCCCAATACAAAGAAAATTTTGACTATTGAATATCTAAAGAACTATAACAACAATAGTTCTCAAATTCGACACCAATCACTTTCTTAAGAGTTTGCGTTACTGATCAAAATATAGGACGGATTGGATCAAGGGGAAAAGTACTCCCATACATAGCATATTTTAATTATCGAATATCTAAAGAACTGTAAAATCAGGAATAATCAAATTGATTTCAATTATTTTCCCAAGGATCTTTTTTACTGGCCAAAATGTTGGACGGATAAGACCGTAGCCGGCAAAGCGCTTTTTTTTAATAAAAATTAAATGAAATTAAATACAAAGAGGTATTTATGATTTTGGAATTAAAAAGTGGGAATGCTCGCGAAAATGGTCACATCCGAAATTATATCCGAGTTCACGGAGAAGGTAGTGCTCGCCCGGCCCCAAGCTAAAAACCTATGCTTTTCTAAACAACTCCAACTCCAAAAATACCTTGAAAATAACTGAGTTTAATGAACTTCAAATTGCAACTCTGTTTCAAAATCCTCGTTATGCTCTTCAGACAAGATATGAAATAAATTTTATAAAATCTTGATTCAGTCATTCAAATATTTTAGGGATCATTTTTGTACAATTTCGGAAACGAAATTTTATTTTCAAAATATTTTTTATTAAAATATTAAATGTTTATAAAAAATCTCTTCTCGTATTGGAATTATAATAATAAAAGCGTTAATAATATTTTAGTATTTCTGCATAAATTATTAATTAATTTATGAATATTCATCCAAGATTTGATGATTTTACACTTAATTACTTTTTTAACCTCAAAAACTAATAATTAGCAAAAGTGTTGATGAATTCCTTAATTAAAGCGATTAATCAAAAATATAAACGAATTTTGTGTTAAATTTACAAAATTAATTTCTTTATTTTTTGTCTCTAAATGTTCATTTAATTAAATCTACATTTGAAATAGAATATTTTTAAAACGGATGTTTTCCTTATCACTGAATATTAAATTAAAGTAAAAAAGAATACTTTTTTCGGTTGCGCCGAATTTAAAATACCCACTACCTCTTACATTATGTAAACATTTGCGTGAGTTTAAAAAGTCTTCACATAAAAACTAAAGTAAAATATTCGCCCATGTTTTCAATGAAATCGGTCGAAATTTAACCTTCAAGCCTTAAACCCTTTTCCGAATATGGACTGATGATTTTCAAATTAGATACATTAATTAATTTCAATAAACTTTATTTAAATTCTTAAGTGTTTTAATTTTAAAATTCTTTTCCGAGAAGGGAAATTTAATCGTTACTCTTTCCAGTAAAATTGGTTCCAGAAGGAGGCTTAGCATTGAAGCTATATCAATATATGGGCCCATATTTTTTTATTAATTTTTATTATCATTAAAAAGTGTGAAATTTCAATAAAATTGGTCTATATTTAAGACGTTTATAAACCCAAAAGCGTTATTCGGAAAGGGACCTTAAAAACATATATTCTAACTTGCTTTTACCTGTTGCGTTTTCTTAGTCCAAGATCTCGAAAGAAATTTCACAACTCATAATGTGTATTAAAAAACTTATGCTATGGACATTTATCCAAATTCCCCATGTCCTATCCGTTCTAAAATTTTATTTAATATTTTCATCACACGGGAGCTTTCCAATGGTTCTACATTTTGTCCAGTAAAACTATTTGGAACCAAATTTTAGAACTTTCGCTACTATAGTTGTTTAAATATTTGATAATCATTATTTCCTTAGTATGGCGGTATCGCTCTCCCTGGTTCTATCGGTTCTACATTTTGTTTAATAAAATAGAAAGTTATTTGGACCAATTTTCAGAACTCTCGCTGTTAAAGTTCTTTAGATATTAAATAATCATTATTTGCTTTGTATGAGGGATCTCTTCCCCTAATCCTATGCGTTCTATATTTTGGCCAATAAAAAATATCATTGGGAAATTAATTAGAACCGATTTGAATACTCCCGCTTTTACAATTCTTTAGATATTCGATAATTAGTATTTGCTTTGTATGGGAGTACCTTTCCCTTGACCCTACCAATCCATTATTTTTATTAGTTACACAAATCCTTGAATAGTGGTTTGTGTCAAATTTGAGAACTATTACTGTTATAGTTCTTTAGATATTCGATAACCAACATTTTCCTTGTATGGGCGGCACCTCTTCCCCATATCCTATCCATCCTACATTTTGTTCCTTGGAAAACTGATTGAAACAAAATTTGAAAATTCTCGTATTTCTTAAATGGGGTCTACCTTTACCCCTGGTCCTATAGACATTTTTTTACAGCCTATGTTACTTTCGGGTATATGGAGATCATTCTGTGAAAATTTCAGCAAAATCGATCCTATAGTCCCTGATGAATTTCAATAGAATTTTTGTAAACTTGAAACCACATTCCGAGATGGGTCCTTATATTGAATCTAGGACATGATTTTAATACATCAATATAAATATATGAGTCAAATTTCTAATAATGATCTTTAAAATTTCGTCCTATATGACAGACTGATTTTTGTGTGTATCAAAATTTTTCACATTATTTATCTTCGTATTGATCCGATTTTTTTTGTACGATATATAAGTATATATATGTATGGTACAATGCTGTCTTAATCCAATTACTTTTTTAATGACAAGTTAAGAAAAGTCTTTCTTCGGAATTTTGAGATGGTCTCAGATATCGGTCTATAACTTTATTGTTAATGGACCAATTTAGCTCGTTTTAAATAGCAAACTGCTGCTTAACGGACAATTGTTCTAGGCGTAAGAATGTTTCCAACAGAGAGACGGCCAGACGGATATAGCTTTTTGCGTTACACACGAATGACAAAGCTAATATACCGTCATCACCAGTTGTGGTGGTGTAGGGTACAAAAGTTTATTGTCTTCATTTTAAACTTTAAAGAAATGTTATTGGGGAAAAACACAGACAATATTTTTTGTTATGGTTTTAATTTTAACACTTTTATTTCTAGCAGCCAATTAAAAACGTCTTCATTTTTAGGTTTTGTCGAATATTTATGTCGAGATATTTCACTTTGTCAGATAATTAATCATAATTCAATATTTTATGTTTTCTATATTTAGAGAAAAAGATAAATAAATTTGTATATTTTTAATAAAGTCTTCTTCTTTATTTGTTTGTTGTTAATGTCTCCTCGATTACTTTTTAATAGAAATTAATGGGTTAAGAAAAGAGAGAAACACTTTTTTTGTGTTCTTTGTTTTCTTCTTTAACCCTTTTTAATCACCTATAAATTGATTGCTTTAATATCATTAATAAACCCACTAAAATAATATTAATTTTATATTTTTGTTTAAACGTCGTTCTCGTTTTTTTTTGGAATTTTTTAGGAAAAACTATAAATCTAAAATACAATAGAGAAAATCAATTTTGTTATTTAATATAAAAAGACATGAAATTATAGACATTTTGTGGAAAAGAAAGAAATTAAATTATGAACATTTAAATTGTATAAACATAGAGATACCCTACATGTGGCATAGGAATTATGTTAAATGGTTTAAGGGAATTAAAATGTAAAAATATTTCCAAAAACAATTAAAATACTGACAATGCCAGAATGTTATATTCGGCTAAGCCGAATCTTCTGTACCCTTCACCACAAATGCGTATGGTGAAGGGTATCTCTATCAATTATTATGAATGTGAGCGTGCCATTAGACAGACGGACATAGCTAAATCGACACAGATTTTGATTTGTTGCAAGAATATATATGTACATTATGAGGTCCGAAATAAGTCCTTCTTAACATTGCACACGGAATGACGGAGTTAATTATCGCTTGTGGTGGCACATTTTTATTAACAACTCGGTTTTAAAAAATCAGAATTTGAATTTAAATAGGCGTTTTAACTGAATTGTTAGCGCTTAGAACCTCGGCAGTTTTGGAAGGATTTGATTTTGAATACAGAGGTACTTCGCCACAGTTGTTGTTGTTGCCAGAACAACCGAATACGCGTGGAGTTGTTCTACTTTTAAGGTCATCCAACTTAGTTTTCCTGAACTAAGCCGCTGGATCATCAGAAGAATTCAAACTAACCTGACCTGATGTTACCATCTGGATATTTAGGGTTACTGTAGCATTCCACTCACTACAGCTTATATCCGCCAATGTGGTAGCAGAGTCCCCGGCGATTTCGAAGCCCCTGATCATGTATATGGGGCATGACTTTTTTCTGGTATATAAAATGATGCCACCCACCCACTATGGGCAACAGACGCTTGTGGATTCGGGCGGATGGAAGAAGAGCCTAGTGTGGTTTTTACCAGCCGCTTCACAAGGGAAACAGACGCTGACAGAACATTCTCGAAAATCTGTTTAAAATCCATTAAAGGAATAAAATTGTAAAATATTGTTTTTGGATAAAAAAACAACTATAAAAGATTCCGAAATACCAGTCTGATCTTCTTAACTTGACATTCGTATGACAAATTTTAGTTGTATGAAGCGAGATCGTTCTTGAACTATCGAATTTTAAGTATAACAATTTAGGTGAACCATTTTTGGATTCAGTGTCCTCCATCTACCTTATAACTGTAAACGGATTTTAGAAGATATATCTGGACCTCAAAAATGTCAATTCTAATTTATTTATTTGTTTTATGTGATCTTTCCATATTGAATGATCTTCATAACCAAGCAAACATTCTATAGGGTACTTTGTGAAATCATATTTTTTCTTGATTATACAAAAACACACAGATCAATTCTCTTCTTTTTATTAAATTTGACATAAATTCGAGTCAAATTAAAATATAAGAAAAATATCCAACTGTTACAAAATAGAAAATTAATAAATTTATTTGTTTAAGACTTTGAAAAATCAGAGACATTAACTAATTGACACTCTATTGTTTACCATTGTCCAGTCAACAGGAAAAGAAAAATAATGACAAAAACAACAACAACAACAACAACAAGAACTAGAAGTATAAGAAAAGACTTTAACAAAGATCGATGGTCACCGTTTAACGTTTTTTTTGTTTTTTCGATTTTATTATTATTTTTGTTATTGTTATTGTTGTATATAAATTTGTGAATAGATAATAGAGATCGCTGTTGGAAATCTACATCCACTCTAAGCCCCTTTCATTGCTCCTCTCTATTCCTTCTTTTTTCTTTTTTTGGAATAAAGTTTACGACATTTTCATCTGATCTGACCTGATCTTTTGTCTTAAATAGCGTTTTGTTTTTTATTAATCTTATGAAAGAGTTGGTGGATTAAATATTACAAGATCACTATATTTCTTCTTCTTCTCTTTTGTTGTTGTTGAATTCTTTTTTACTGAATAGTTGATCACCATTTAATGTTAAATAAGATGTTTTATTTGTTGCTTTTTATCAAATTTATGTGAGTGCTAAATTATACAGCGGGATATTAAATTTGTGTCTATATTTTAGTAACGATTTTAAGTGATCATTCTGAAAATAAATTGAATGTTGTGAGAACAAGAGAATAACACATTCATACCTCCACAGGCGTCGGTATAAATTATCTTCGTTTTATTTTCTCTTTTGGTGTAAATATTTTAAAGATATTTTTTGTTGTATTCTAACATTTTTTTTCATAGAATATGATCATTTTATATGATCGGGAGGGGGGATAATTAATTATATTTTAACTGGTATTAAAATTTATGTATGTTTGTTTGTGGTGTCGTTAATTTAAGGTGTTTAACATGTGGAAAAAATGTAAGAAAAAAATAAACAAGTGAAACTGCTATAGTCGGCTATGACGAATCTTTAATACCCTCCACCATAAATGCATGTGAAGTAAATACGTTATGTGTCCTACATACATACATACATACACTCAAAGTGTTTCTGTAATATAACTCAGGAACACGTAATAGGCCATAAAATTAGTTCCGGCTGTAACTTTTTTAACTGAACCGATGTTGATAATTTTTAAAATGAAGTAATGAAGTACATATAACTTTATGTTATGGCGAAATTTCATTCTAATTAATCAACTTAATATTGATAATTATACAAAAGTTCTTTGTTCGAAATTAGAGACTGCCTCAGATATCGGTCTATATCTTTTAAAATACTGAACCGATTTTAATGGTTTTAAGTAGTAAAATTCTCAGGAATATAATAAACACTCAGGCCAAATTTCATTGAGCTCTGTCAATTATTGTGAATGTGAGCGTGCCACAGACAGACGGACAGATTGACATAGCTAAATCGACTCAGATTTTCATTCGATACAAGAATATATAAACATTATTGGGTCTAAGATGCTTTACTCTTAGCATTACACACGGAATTACAATGTTAATATAACCTCTTCACCACTTGTGATGGTGAAGGGTAAAACAAGTAATTTGGGAAGATAGAAAAAAATATTGTTGTCTTGGAGACAAATTTATCAGGTGAATAGTTTCACAGTTTTATGTCTTTTTCTTGTTTTGTTTTGTCTTCTTCTTCTCTTTTTAGTTGATAATTAATGTTTATTAGTTTTTAATCCTTAAGCGTTTGATTGTGCGTAACCACTGTTCAGTGACATGTTAATTATAGACACCTTTTAGCTTGAAGCTGTAAATACAGGTGTTTACTATTGATATCGTCTTGTAACAAGCTTTTTTTCTATGTGTAAATTTTAGATGAATAGAAGAGAGAGAAAAGAAACAAACATAATTAATTTATTATGAATGTTCAAATGATTTTTCATAATTAAATTTCAAAATCAGATACCAAGAAATGAGTGATTACAAGATATTTTCTATATCTATTTCGACTGCGCCGAAATTTGAATACCCAACCACCACATTTATATCTTTACAAATTTTTTTGGGGAAAATAGACCCTGAAAAGGCAATATAATTCCTAATACGTCAAAACACTTTAACGACACCAGTTGTACCGTGGGGAGACAGTAAACAACTTGGGAAACGCAAACGAACACCAACCGTACCTTATGACCACAAAAATCAACAGATCGCTGGAAGATGTTTTGAAGGGAAACAAAAAGTGTATACAAGTGTCTCTATTAAGGAAATGATAGGATGCCTCTTAGGGTAAGGCCATGTTAAAATGACTTAATGAGAGCTTTGTAAATTGAATCCTTGTGTCACTTTTAAGAAAGTCGGATATCTATTGGAAGAAATCTTGGTGAGTGATCACAAATTACCTCTTATTTTGGTTTTAAAAATATAAAAAAAATATTTAGAAATCATTTAGTGGAAGATCACAAATAATCGCCTGTTTGGCTTTCAGCCTTCTGATCGCGAAATTAAAGATTTTCAAATTACCAAAATTTCGATTTTTAGAGAAATTTTCGCTCCAAAGATTTTCAAAATATAAGGAATTTAATTTATTTGTATAAGAAAACTAGAAAATAGTTTTTACCCGGTGCGTTTTGCTGCACAAATATTATCCTCAGTCCTGGATGTCAAAAGAAACTTCGCAAATTGCGACGTGTACGTAAAAAAGTGATTGGGACCAAAGTTTTAAATTGTTGCTTTTATAGTTCTTCTTATCAAATATCTAGATAAACAATATATGAATTGTGTGAGGGATACCTCTCATCGTGGTTCTATCCGTTCCACATTTTGTTCAGTGAAAGAGATCATTTAGAAAGTAATTTAAACCAAATTTCAGAACTTTCGCTTTTATAATTCTTCAGGCATTCGATAATTAATATTTGTTTTCTATAGAGGGTACCCCTCCCCCTGGTCCTATCGGAATTTTTTATAGCCTATGTTACCTTCGGATATATTGGGATCATTCTGTGAAATTTTTTTCAAAATTAGCCCAGCTCTTTTGGAGTCTATACGTTACATGCATACATACATACATGCATACATACATACATACATACATACATACATACATACATACATACATACATATATACATACATATATACATACATACATACATACATACATACATACATACATACATACATACATACATACATACATCCATACATATATACCTCATCTTACTTGATCGAACATTCTTATTTAGGAAAATATACAGGAAATTTTAGATTTTTATAATTTTTCGTTTAAAATCAATTTTCGAATAAGTTTTTTTTTTTTTTTTTTGAGTGATCACAAATTAACTCCTGTTTTGGTGTACGAATTATATTCTAGAGACTTAAGATTGTTTTTTGGTTTTGTTCAAAAAGGAGTTTGGGAGACGTTTAGTAGTAGATCACAAATAAGGCTCTTCTTTCACTCTAAAATCGGGAATGAAATTTTGTCATTATTATAATAAAATTGACGAATTATTTTTAGATATTTTGTTGGGTGATCATAGGTGATCTTCCAATCACTAATTAAGAAATTATTGTTTACTTTATCATAAGTTATCTTCCTATTCGGTTGGTCGATGGGTAGACTACATGCAGATGAGCATCTTTGATTTCAGATAAGACTTTGGCGAAAATTCAAAATCGACTTTTGAACGAATTTAGAATTGATCTTAAATTAACCGCATTTTGGATCTTAACAAAATGGATCAAAAAATACAAGAGATTTAAACTTTTTAAAACTTTTATCTTAATTGTTTTACAAACGACCCTCGTATTTAATCTTATATACAGTAGTAGTAAATCCATTTTTAGACAATTTATTTATCAAATAAAACAATTTTTAATTCTTTTTTTATTTATTTAATTTTTATTCATTTCACTGTTTTGGTTAATTTTAATTTGTTTTTATTTATTTATTTTTATTTTTTAAATTTCTAAAATTTTTTAATTCTTTCAGACTTTTGAGTCTTTTTTGTTTTTGTTTCTGTTTTTTTTTTATAAAATTTGCATTTGTTTTTGCTTTTGTATTTAATTTTATGTCAAAAACAAAACAAAATTTATTGATATGCAAATTCAGTATTTTATAGCCAATTAAGGCGTTCATTATATTGTATTTAAAGTTGATTTTGGTGAATTTATTTGACCAGTTGTTAAACGGCTTGATTGGCTTTGGTGAGACTTAAATCTCTCAAAATTAATTGTTAATACGAAAGAAAAAAACACACACATACACATACAAACACAAAGTCATATGAGCGTGTGTACATGTGAGTGTTAATAAGAATTTTTTTTTAAATCGTTAAACAGTTCCAAACAAAATTATAGGCACAGCAAGCATTTGAAATAAAATTATCCAAATTTGAGAAGATAAAATCATTTATTATGAATACAATTATAAGTGGTTTCACTAATACATACATTTATTTTGCTAAATACACAAAATATAGAGTCTGCAATTTGTCGTACAAAGTATTGGTACACTCAATCTTACATGTTCATTATTTTTTGGAAATTTTAGAAATCTTGCAACCATGAAAGAAAGTGTAACATTTTTTTGCATACAATAAATTATTATGTGTCAGTTCCAATCGGCTAAAAGTACAATTTGACTGTAACACCAATAATAAGCCCAAAACAAACAGAAACCAGTGAGCGAAAGATAATTCTGCACCTGCATAAACAAAGCAAGTCATCAGATCAGGTCAAATAATAGAACGAAGTCGTTTAAATATGAGAAGATTCAAATTTTCAAAGTTCGAATAGAACCAGACGCTCTAAAGTTTTAATTCGCCGTAAGCAAATTGTTCGAGAAATTAAACACACTCCTAATGAAACATTTACCGTAATTACTGCTGAAGTTCGTGGGAAATATAACAAAAATATTCACCCTTTTTACTGTTAATAAAGTGCTGCATGATGCTGGTTATAGTTACTGGATGTAAAAAGAATTAAGCGTTTAGGGTATGCGCAAGAGTTTGAGAATCAGGAGCTTCTCTCCGATGAAATCAAATTTAATATATTTCGTAATGATGGCCGAACAAACGTATATAGAAAGCCAAAAATAGAATATGAGACACAATTTTTATCCTTCTATTAAATGCAGCAAAGGTGGTGTATTGCTGTAGGGCTGTATGTCATCTACCTTACCCACCACAGTCTCCAGACCTTAACTCAATTGAAAATTGTGGACAGACGGGTCAACAAGCGTCTTATTTCAAGTAAATCTGATCTTCAAAAGGCGTTGAAGGAAGAATGGATAAATATTGGGGAGGAAGTTACTAAGAATTTAGTTCATTTCATTCCAAATTTAGAATTATTGCATGAAGTAATAAAGCAAAAAGGCTTGTCCAATAAAATATTTTCCTTATCAGGTGTACAAATACTTTTGTTGGTTTTTTGGTTGGTGAACATAATTCCAAACACATTTTTTATTCGTGTGAAAAGTTTTTTATTATCAAAAAATTGCGAATAAAGAAAAATACACCTGCTGTGCCAATAGTTTTGTTCGGAACTGTATATGAACTAGTGGTGGATCCACACAAGCCAAACAGTATGGAAGATATTTTAACTACCAGTTAATAAATTGTTGTTATGTTTTTTATTGTTTTGTTGTTGTTTTTTTTTTTTTTTTTTTTTTGCATTTATTATTTAAAGCCCCCAAAAAAGGCCATAAAATATTGATTATTAATTTAAAAAAAAAATAAAGTTTATGATTTAGAGATTTTTCTTTGTGTTTTTTGATTCCCTCAGTGTTTGGTTGAAATATATTTTTTTCTTTTTTTTTCATTTTTTTTTTTTTTATATTTTTTATTATCTCGAAATCCCATAGTGAAATATATAAATTATCATAATTAAGATAATTAACATGTTAAATCATATAAAAAAGTATAAAGAATTTAATTTATATTATCGGTCGTAAAATTGGAATTAACGTTTTATTATTATTTTGTTGTTCATCTTCTAATTAAATGAAGATTGAAGATTGAAAAAAAATAAAATAACAAATTGTTTTTATGTTTTCGAATTTATGTATTCGAATTTTTCGAAATTAAACGCTTTTAATTTCGAGGTGTTGGTATGGAAATTAATTTAAATCAGATGAATTTTATGGAAGAAGCTCGTTATAAGAACTGGTTACTTTTCTTTTGAAAGGAAAGTGAAATATTTAGTCATTTCTAAAAATGCAAAATCAAAAGTAAAAAAAACTATTTATTTCAAATTATTTGATCGAATTTATATTCCTTATATGTCAAATATTGATAGCATCACTTTTAAGAATATTGACGCTCTCGTTAACGTTACAGGTCGCGTGCCAACGACCATTGAAATTTGGTGAATGATAATTGGTTCAACATTTCATCTTCCATAAAAATGAAACAAATTTCTAGATGATCTGTTACCAAATGGACGCAAGTCCCATATAGAAATTAATTCAAAAATTTTGCACCAAAATTTATGAGTATTCGAAAAATTTATTCGAAAAAATGGGCCTTTCAAAAACAACTGTTTTCGAATACGGTTTTATGACAACAAACCGGTTAACCGATTTTTGCTTGGTTGTCATAAATTTATGGGAAAATTATTGTTAATTAGAAATTAAAAATTAATAACGGGAAATCACCTTCATATGGAATGTTGTTATCAGAACCGTGAATGATTGTTGTACGGTTTATTCCGTTATCAAAATAAAATTTTCATATTCATATTGCGATGCTCCATTCAGACTACATTTGTTCTCAAATAGTGCAGAAAACTAAAAGATATCATGTGAAATGTTTAAAGTTGCTTAAGTTTCGAACAGCTAAAATTTCAATACTATATAAATTAATAATGTACACTTTTTGTACCTGAAAAACATTGGATAATTAAAAAAACTTAAAACGCACTTTTTATTATTTCGAAAATAAGAATTATTTAAAACCGGCCGGTTTTTTAAAATGTAAAAACCAGTTAACCGGTTTACGATTTCGTTTTCTGAATACAGTAGTATCGGTCCAAAATTTCTTACATCACATCATATATCCTCCACTTCGGGATATTTAAAATAAGTATGTTTTATGCTTGAGCAAGTTAAATTCATCAGGATCGTTCCATAATTTTTTAATTCAGTGCCATGATAGAGGGTCTTAACCGACTAATTCATTCATAAGTTTTTTTTTATAGTTTTAGAGGTGAAAACGAAGTTTGCTGGGTGTTTTAGTCTGAAATAAAAAAGAAAAACCCCTGAGAACAATTATTTCCTTCATATTTCCAATTGGATTAAATTGACTTTAATCAAAATTTATCATCTTCTCCGATGCCAACATCTCAATACCCTTGTAAGACCAAAAGTGGATCTTTAACCAACAAAATATTAAAATTTATAGAGAATCCCACTAAAATAACACATTTTAATTAAATGAAATTAAATTATTTCCATTTAGAAAAATAACACAATTTAAAACACACTTTTAATCACTTTATTAGACGTTGAAGCACAAAAAAATACATTTTCTTATGAATTTCAGACAAAAAAAGAAAAAATCACTTCCAAATAAAATCATTTAAATTGTATTGAAATTCAATACATGACTAAATTAAACAATTTATAAACCCATCGCTTGTCGTTCTGTCGTTGCCATCTAAACAGTCAACCAGAGAAAAAAGCTAAAGATTGAGATTATAAATTAAAAATCAAATACCTCCTGGTCACCTTTGCCATCATATAAATTAGGTTATCTGTATAAATGTATGTGTGTGTGTGTGTGAATGTATGTGTATTTGATTGGTCTTTCAATGGCGTTTTAGTTACAACAAAAGTAACAATTGTGTAAAATAAATGTTTTATTTGTGTTAGTGTCATGTAAAATGTCATGTTTTCTTCGTGTTAACTGATCTAAATATTTTTTTTACTTTGTTTTGTTTCCATTTCTATTTAATAGTTTTTATACCCTTCAGCACCACAAGCGAGGAAGAGGTTATATTAACTTTGTCATTCTGTGTGTAACGCTAAAAAGGAATCATCTCAGGCAACAAAATGTATGTATTTGTATCAAATCAAAATCTGCACCGAACCGTCAGTCTGTCTGTTGTTGGCACTCTCACATCCACAACCAATGACAGAGTTCAAGGGAAATGTGGCCTGAGTGTTTCCAATTTAAATCCAGCAAAATCGGTTCAGTATATCTGAATCTTCCTCTAAGTTTAAGGGAAGAACTTTCATCAATTATAAATCGACAAATTAGAATGCAATTTTGCCATTACATAAAGTTATATGTACTTCATTACTTCATTCTAACAATTATCAAAATCGGTTCAGTGGAAAAAAATGTTATAGCAGAAAATATAAATAATTTTATGACTCATTTAATTCAAGATCAACTTTTATATATTTTTAACATTTGTGAGTGTATGTGTAATTGTGTATATACGAATCATAACGTATTTACTTCGCAAGCATTTATGCTGAAGGGTATTAAAAATTCGAAAATATCATTTTTACTTCTTTTTGTAAACTTTTTTGTTGTTGCTTTTAAGTTCGTTTTGTATCTGTTGTTTTTGTTAACAAGTATTTATAGAAAACATTCCATAATATAACATTTTCGTAAAAAAAAAACAGGCGACATATTTTAACCAACTCTCCAACTAGTCAAGTCCAACATTACGTTTAAGCATCCCCAGTTAAAAGCTATAGAGTGACACACAAACAAATGATAACTAATGATCATTTAAAGATGGTTGCTATATTTTCATCATCATTATTATCATTATTATTCTGGATTATTTATTTATATTCCGTTTTAGTTTTTGTATTCATTTTCATTTTATTAATGCTAAAAACCAAACCCAACAAAATGATCCGAAAACGTTCATCCGATCTCCATAACATGATCGTATAAAAAAAAAGAGTGAAGGAGAGTAACAACAATGACAAAAAAAATTACAAAACAAACAAACAAAACAAAGATCTACAAAACTTTCAAACAAAACATGACATGACAACTCATCGAACAGCATCAGAGTTGTTGTAATGCGATACTTAGCACTTGATGGGCTCGTAAATATTTTCACTTTGTAATTTCATTGTTTTTTTGAAGAAAACTTTTTTGTTAAACTTAAACATTATCAGCAGCAACAAAAACAACAACAAATAACAATGTCACCAACAACAACAACAAATGTTTTAAGTATTTATAATAATACAGCAACATGTTGTTATTGCTAATATAGGGATTTTACTACAGACCCTAAAAGGAATTAGATCCAACTAGAACTTGAATCCTGCAACAATTCGTAAAGTATAAATTTGAGATGTGAGAAGAATAAAATCGTTTCTTCTATGTAGTTGGCAACATTGCAGACTTTTTGGAAACATTAAGATGAATCTGATTGGAAGGACCAAAATTTAATGGAAAGTTGTTATGAAAAAATTGGAATAAAGTTCGCAAAAAATCGCATTTTCATGTTAAATTTCTACTTTAAAGCTCATTTGCTGCAAGATCGTCATAACATAAAAGGAAGCACATTTCCACTCAATATCACTGATGTATAGTAAATAAACGGTTTTATTAAATCACCAGTTTTTATGAACGAACTATTCGTATATCAGAGAGAATTGCTTCAAAAATAAATTAAACCAATTTAGAGATTATTTTTGTAAATAAAGTGTTATTTCAGGTGCGCTTAGTCGTCGTACAATTTACATTCCGGTTTTCCTATAAGACATTTCACGATTTCATTCCTAAATTTCAAAAAAAATATATATAAAATTTACGTCTACAGAAAAAACTATTTTTTGAGTTATGGCTATTTTGCAACAAGTGGACAACATGTATAAGCTAAAATTTTAAATTCGGGTACTCTTCCAAATTTTTTAATCTTTCAAAAATCTAAGTCAATGTGGAAATTTCTGAGAGAGTATTAAACACTTCCTGATATCCGTCTCGAAGGACCAAATATCGTTAAAAACAATTAATTTTGTAGGTCTTTCCCAAAGATGAATTTTAAATTATAGTCAAATTGAAGGAGTGAGTTGGAAAAATTCTTTACACATGTTTTTCATTAAACCTTTTACCCAAATATTGTTTGTCTGATTAAAATCAGTGACAAGAAACAAACAAGAAACAAAATCCGGCTTGATCCTTCATAGAGTTGTCCAAGCATTCAAAATTCTGCCATCAAACCGTGTCCAATGTTATAGTATCGGACAAATTTGTCCCTTGATAGAAAACCTGGTTCTCATGATGTTTCCAAAGCCAAAAAAAATCATTTTTGGGCTCCCAACAAATCGGGTAGGAAATTACCCGATTAGCTCAGTGCTCGGTTATTAAGTACGAAAAGTCTAAGTTAATACTGGTTTAACAAAATGCAAGGCTCAAAAATTTCCTGAAAGGAACGCTGCTAAAAATTTAAGGGCCGAAAACAGAGCACCGAAATTGAAGTGCATTAAAAAAAAACTTTGCTGCAAAATGTTGAAAATACACTTTATCGTTTTGAAAGTTTATATTAATTATGATAAACATTAGTTCATTGAAAAATGTGTTTATAGAATTTTTCATTTTTTCAAATGCCTTCACTTTATAATTTATATTCAGTCAATAAAGACATACATTGTTTTATAAACACTGCGTTATAATTTCAATAGGTTATGGGCCCAGACCCAAACCTTCTGAAGAATTTATACGTGTAAGAATTATCTTTAATTTAAAAAAGATAAAGATATGGCGATTGTATCAGGAAGAATACCTTTGCTAAATGGAAAAAATTTTTCCACATGGTTTCCACAAATGGAAGCAGTATTGCACAAAAATCGTTTATTACGAATGGTAAGAGGAGAAGTAGCCAAACCAGAAGAGGTTATTATCAGTAGCAATCCCACAGCTTTAGAAAGAAAAGCATATGAAGAATTTTTAAAGAAGAAACGGGAATATGAAGATTTGGATCAAGATGCCAGAGCTGAAATCATAATTTGTGTAGAGCCGGATATTATACGTATGATTAAAACTTTGAAATCTTCAAATGAAATTTGGTATTACCTTAAGAACACGTACGACCGTAAGTCTACAAGAAAGAAGGCAGAGTTATATAGAAAATTATTGAACTTTAAAATGGTGGAAAGTCAAAGTATTTCGCAATATTTGGTGGAATTTGACGTTGCAGTTTCCGAACTTCGTGAAATGGTGTCTGATATAGATGAAGATTTTCTGACGGTAATGCTTTTAGATGGTTTGCAAGACAAATATAAAGAAGTAAAAGCAGTGTCAAATGAGTTTCCTACTCTCAACGTTCTACGCTCAAGAATTTTGGAAATTGGTGACAAGCCTGAAGAAGAAAATGTTCAGGGACAAATGCTCTAAAAGTGTACAAGTTTGCAAATAACAAGAAGAAACAGGGTAATTTTAACTATAATAAGACGGATAAAAAAGGTATGAAAATGTTTCCTTTTAATTGTTACAATTGTGGAAAAAAGGGCCACATGGCCAAAAATTGTAAATTGAAAATTAATAAAGCAAATGAAGTACATGTCAGTTCAGGTTTTGCAGTATCTGCTATAAAAGCTAATAGATATTTTCATTCATCAGAATACAAAACTATTTGGATAGTTGATAGTGGAGCATCCTCCCACATGACAAACTTAAAGTCAGAATTTATAGACTTAGATGAAACATATACTGGCAATGTAAGATTAGCAGATGATAAAATTTGGAAATTAAAGGAATTGGTACAGCACAAATTAATGTTAACATCAATGGGCGAATAAGCAGAGTAAATCTTTTACAAACATTGTATATACCAAATTTGAGAAGTAATTTGTTTTCAATAGGAAAGGCAACAGACAATTGTTGTAAAATTAATGTATTTAAAAATAAGATAGAAATCCGCAAGAATGGTAAAATTCTAATAACATCTAAAAAGAAAGATGGCATATATTGTATCGAATCAATACGTAAACCTTATACTGTTACAAATGTTATTGAAAATCAGAGAAATATTTTAGAAGTATGGCACAAACGTTATGGCCATTTGAATCCAGCAGATTTGGTAAAACTTCAATCTAATAATATGGTTCTTGGTTTACCAAAGATTCCTTTTAAGAATGTCCAGTGTATTAGTTGTATTCGAGGAAAACAAATTAGACAAACTTTTCCGAAGAAAACCGAAAAATCATCAAACGAAATATTGCAATTAATACATACGGACTTGTGTGGACCAATGCGAGTAGAGTCTATAAGCAAAAAACTTTATTTCGTTACATTCATTGACGATTATACCAGAAAGGTACATGTTCGTTTTTTGAAAAGGAAGAATGAATACTTAGATGTATTCAAAGACTTCAAGAGACAAGTTGAATTAGAAACAGGCAAGAAGATCAAATCTATTAGATCAGACAACGCTGCTGAACTATCAAGTCGTGAATTTAATTTATTTTTAAAAGATTGTGGTATTACACATCAGTTTAGCGTTGAGTATACACCACAACAAAACGGTATAGCAGAACGCATGAATCGAACCCTAGTTGAAATGGCTAGAACAGTGATGATAGAAGCCAAATTGCCAGAATTTTTATGGGCTGAATTAATAATGACAGCATCCTATATAAGAAATAGGTGTCCCACGAAAATTAATAGAAATAAAACTCCTGAAGAATTATGGACTGGGAAAAAGCCTGTAATTAAACATTTACGCCAAATAGGAAGTAAAGCTTTTGTCTTAAACAAAAATCTGGAAAATCTAAATGGCAGGATAGAAGTTCAGAATATATATTAGTTGGTTACGCAACAGACGCAAAAGTTTATCGTTTATGGAAACAAGAAACACGTGAAATTATTAAAGTCGTGATGTTACATTTGTAGAAGATAATTTTAAAGTTGAAATAGCTGATATAGAAGATGAAAAAATGGGATTTTATGAATTTAATTGGAATGCATTAGGACATAAACAGAAAAAATCTCAACAAGAAAATCATAACGATTTAGAAGTAGTCGAGGCAACAAATAATTTTGGAGAAAATGACAATAATGAAAGTCAATTACAAGAAGAAGATCCTAATAACATTTTGACAGATGATCAAGATAGTGAATCTAGTATTGAAAAAGAATCTACCGAACCGTCTATTAAAGAACGTTTAAGATCATGGTCATTATTCAAAAGTAGAGAAGAAGCTAATATAGTTGATTGCAGTAATAATGATCCAAAACATACAAAGAAATGCTTAATTCTGAAAATAAAGAAGAATGGCAGCATGCAGTTAAGCAGGAATATAATTCATTAATGAAGAACAAAACTTGGAAGTTAGTAGATTTGCCCAAAGGGAGAAAAGCAATAGGATGTAAATGGGTATTTAGAACTAAATATACACCCGATGGTAAGATAGATAAACGTAAAGCCCGTTAGTAGCAAAAGGATATTCTCAGGAATATGGAATTGATTATAACAGTACTTTGCACCCGTCGTAAGACAGAACTCGTTACGTTTAGTATATGCACTCGCAGTTGAAAAAGATTTAAAATTACGACAGTTGGATGTGTCTACAGCTTTCCTGAATGGAAACATAGATGAAGAAATTTTCATGACACAACCGGAAGGTTTCATTGACGAGAAAAACAGGAACAAAGTGTGTTTGTTAAAAAGTCTATATATATATAGTTACATTATATGTAGATAATATTATAATCGCAAGTAATAATGAGAAAATTACTTTTGAATTAATTACACTATTGAAAAATAATTTCGATATTCGAGATATGGAAGTACATAAACTTGATTGTACTTAAGGAGGCGAATTATTCAAAACCGATTGCAGTGAGGAGGCGTGTTGAAAATACACTTTATCGTTTTGAAAGTTTATATTAATTATGATAAACATTAGTTCATTGAAAAATGTGTTTATAGAATTTTTCATTTTTTCAAATGCCTTCACTTTATAATTTATATTCAGTCAATAAAGACATACATTGTTTATAAACACTGCGTTATAATTTCAATACAAAATGAATTG